>JAOWLH010000020.1:5000-15000 GCA_027405865.1 Salix purpurea | reverse complement strand
AGGGTTTAGGGTTTAGGGTTTAGGGTTTAGGGTTTAGGGTTTAGGGTTTAGGGTTTAGGGTTTAGGGTTTAGGGTTTAGGGTTTAGGGTTTAGGGTTTAGGGTTTAGGGTTTAGGGTTTAGGGTTTAGGGTTTAGGGTTTAGGGTTTAGGGTTTAGGGTTTAGGGTTTAGGGTTTAGGGTTTAGGGTTTAGGGTTTAGGGTTTAGGGTTTAGGGTTTAGGGTTTAGGGTTTAGGGTTTAGGGTTTAGGGTTTAGGGTTTAGGGTTTAGGGTTTAGGGTTTAGGGTTTAGGGTTTAGGGTTTAGGGTTTAGGGTTTAGGGTTTAGGGTTTAGGGTTTAGGGTTTAGGGTTTAGGGTTTAGGGTTTAGGGTTTAGGGTTTAGGGTTTAGGGTTTAGGGTTTAGGGTTTAGGGTTTAGGGTTTAGGGTTTAGGGTTTAGGGTTTAGGGTTTAGGGTTTAGGGTTTAGGGTTTAGGGTTTAGGGTTTAGGGTTTAGGGTTTAGGGTTTAGGGTTTAGGGTTTAGGGTTTAGGGTTTAGGGTTTAGGGTTTAGGGTTTAGGGTTTAGGGTTTAGGGTTTAGGGTTTAGGGTTTAGGGTTTAGGGTTTAGGGTTTAGGGTTTAGGGTTTAGGGTTTAGGGTTTAGGGTTTAGGGTTTAGGGTTTAGGGTTTAGGGTTTAGGGTTTAGGGTTTAGGGTTTAGGGTTTAGGGTTTAGGGTTTAGGGTTTAGGGTTTAGGGTTTAGGGTTTAGGGTTTAGGGTTTAGGGTTTAGGGTTTAGGGTTTAGGGTTTAGGGTTTAGGGTTTAGGGTTTAGGGTTTAGGGTTTAGGGTTTAGGGTTTAGGGTTTAGGGTTTAGGGTTTAGGGTTTAGGGTTTAGGGTTTAGGGTTTAGGGTTTAGGGTTTAGGGTTTAGGGTTTAGGGTTTAGGGTTTAGGGTTTAGGGTTTAGGGTTTAGGGTTTAGGGTTTAGGGTTTAGGGTTTAGGGTTTAGGGTTTAGGGTTTAGGGTTTAGGGTTTAGGGTTTAGGGTTTAGGGTTTAGGGTTTAGGGTTTAGGGTTTAGGGTTTAGGGTTTAGGGTTTAGGGTTTAGGGTTTAGGGTTTAGGGTTTAGGGTTTAGGGTTTAGGGTTTAGGGTTTAGGGTTTAGGGTTTAGGGTTTAGGGTTTAGGGTTTAGGGTTTAGGGTTTAGGGTTTAGGGTTTAGGGTTTAGGGTTTAGGGTTTAGGGTTTAGGGTTTAGGGTTTAGGGTTTAGGGTTTAGGGTTTAGGGTTTAGGGTTTAGGGTTTAGGGTTTAGGGTTTAGGGTTTAGGGTTTAGGGTTTAGGGTTTAGGGTTTAGGGTTTAGGGTTTAGGGTTTAGGGTTTAGGGTTTAGGGTTTAGGGTTTAGGGTTTAGGGTTTAGGGTTTAGGGTTTAGGGTTTAGGGTTTAGGGTTTAGGGTTTAGGGTTTAGGGTTTAGGGTTTAGGGTTTAGGGTTTAGGGTTTAGGGTTTAGGGTTTAGGGTTTAGGGTTTAGGGTTTAGGGTTTAGGGTTTAGGGTTTAGGGTTTAGGGTTTAGGGTTTAGGGTTTAGGGTTTAGGGTTTAGGGTTTAGGGTTTAGGGTTTAGGGTTTAGGGTTTAGGGTTTAGGGTTTAGGGTTTAGGGTTTAGGGTTTAGGGTTTAGGGTTTAGGGTTTAGGGTTTAGGGTTTAGGGTTTAGGGTTTAGGGTTTAGGGTTTAGGGTTTAGGGTTTAGGGTTTAGGGTTTAGGGTTTAGGGTTTAGGGTTTAGGGTTTAGGGTTTAGGGTTTAGGGTTTAGGGTTTAGGGTTTAGGGTTTAGGGTTTAGGGTTTAGGGTTTAGGGTTTAGGGTTTAGGGTTTAGGGTTTAGGGTTTAGGGTTTAGGGTTTAGGGTTTAGGGTTTAGGGTTTAGGGTTTAGGGTTTAGGGTTTAGGGTTTAGGGTTTAGGGTTTAGGGTTTAGGGTTTAGGGTTTAGGGTTTAGGGTTTAGGGTTTAGGGTTTAGGGTTTAGGGTTTAGGGTTTAGGGTTTAGGGTTTAGGGTTTAGGGTTTAGGGTTTAGGGTTTAGGGTTTAGGGTTTAGGGTTTAGGGTTTAGGGTTTAGGGTTTAGGGTTTAGGGTTTAGGGTTTAGGGTTTAGGGTTTAGGGTTTAGGGTTTAGGGTTTAGGGTTTAGGGTTTAGGGTTTAGGGTTTAGGGTTTAGGGTTTAGGGTTTAGGGTTTAGGGTTTAGGGTTTAGGGTTTAGGGTTTAGGGTTTAGGGTTTAGGGTTTAGGGTTTAGGGTTTAGGGTTTAGGGTTTAGGGTTTAGGGTTTAGGGTTTAGGGTTTAGGGTTTAGGGTTTAGGGTTTAGGGTTTAGGGTTTAGGGTTTAGGGTTTAGGGTTTAGGGTTTAGGGTTTAGGGTTTAGGGTTTAGGGTTTAGGGTTTAGGGTTTAGGGTTTAGGGTTTAGGGTTTAGGGTTTAGGGTTTAGGGTTTAGGGTTTAGGGTTTAGGGTTTAGGGTTTAGGGTTTAGGGTTTAGGGTTTAGGGTTTAGGGTTTAGGGTTTAGGGTTTAGGGTTTAGGGTTTAGGGTTTAGGGTTTAGGGTTTAGGGTTTAGGGTTTAGGGTTTAGGGTTTAGGGTTTAGGGTTTAGGGTTTAGGGTTTAGGGTTTAGGGTTTAGGGTTTAGGGTTTAGGGTTTAGGGTTTAGGGTTTAGGGTTTAGGGTTTAGGGTTTAGGGTTTAGGGTTTAGGGTTTAGGGTTTAGGGTTTAGGGTTTAGGGTTTAGGGTTTAGGGTTTAGGGTTTAGGGTTTAGGGTTTAGGGTTTAGGGTTTAGGGTTTAGGGTTTAGGGTTTAGGGTTTAGGGTTTAGGGTTTAGGGTTTAGGGTTTAGGGTTTAGGGTTTAGGGTTTAGGGTTTAGGGTTTAGGGTTTAGGGTTTAGG
This sequence comes from Salix purpurea, assembly GCA_027405865.1. Lineage (NCBI taxonomy): Eukaryota > Viridiplantae > Streptophyta > Magnoliopsida > Malpighiales > Salicaceae > Salix > Salix purpurea. The sequence continues at coordinate 12,106 of JAOWLH010000020.1, read as the reverse complement.
GTTTAGGGTTTAGGGTTTAGGGTTTAGGGTTTAGGGTTTAGGGTTTAGGGTTTAGGGTTTAGGGTTTAGGGTTTAGGGTTTAGGGTTTAGGGTTTAGGGTTTAGGGTTTAGGGTTTAGGGTTTAGGGTTTAGGGTTTAGGGTTTAGGGTTTAGGGTTTAGGGTTTAGGGTTTAGGGTTTAGGGTTTAGGGTTTAGGGTTTAGGGTTTAGGGTTTAGGGTTTAGGGTTTAGGGTTTAGGGTTTAGGGTTTAGGGTTTAGGGTTTAGGGTTTAGGGTTTAGGGTTTAGGGTTTAGGGTTTAGGGTTTAGGGTTTAGGGTTTAGGGTTTAGGGTTTAGGGTTTAGGGTTTAGGGTTTAGGGTTTAGGGTTTAGGGTTTAGGGTTTAGGGTTTAGGGTTTAGGGTTTAGGGTTTAGGGTTTAGGGTTTAGGGTTTAGGGTTTAGGGTTTAGGGTTTAGGGTTTAGGGTTTAGGGTTTAGGGTTTAGGGTTTAGGGTTTAGGGTTTAGGGTTTAGGGTTTAGGGTTTAGGGTTTAGGGTTTAGGGTTTAGGGTTTAGGGTTTAGGGTTTAGGGTTTAGGGTTTAGGGTTTAGGGTTTAGGGTTTAGGGTTTAGGGTTTAGGGTTTAGGGTTTAGGGTTTAGGGTTTAGGGTTTAGGGTTTAGGGTTTAGGGTTTAGGGTTTAGGGTTTAGGGTTTAGGGTTTAGGGTTTAGGGTTTAGGGTTTAGGGTTTAGGGTTTAGGGTTTAGGGTTTAGGGTTTAGGGTTTAGGGTTTAGGGTTTAGGGTTTAGGGTTTAGGGTTTAGGGTTTAGGGTTTAGGGTTTAGGGTTTAGGGTTTAGGGTTTAGGGTTTAGGGTTTAGGGTTTAGGGTTTAGGGTTTAGGGTTTAGGGTTTAGGGTTTAGGGTTTAGGGTTTAGGGTTTAGGGTTTAGGGTTTAGGGTTTAGGGTTTAGGGTTTAGGGTTTAGGGTTTAGGGTTTAGGGTTTAGGGTTTAGGGTTTAGGGTTTAGGGTTTAGGGTTTAGGGTTTAGGGTTTAGGGTTTAGGGTTTAGGGTTTAGGGTTTAGGGTTTAGGGTTTAGGGTTTAGGGTTTAGGGTTTAGGGTTTAGGGTTTAGGGTTTAGGGTTTAGGGTTTAGGGTTTAGGGTTTAGGGTTTAGGGTTTAGGGTTTAGGGTTTAGGGTTTAGGGTTTAGGGTTTAGGGTTTAGGGTTTAGGGTTTAGGGTTTAGGGTTTAGGGTTTAGGGTTTAGGGTTTAGGGTTTAGGGTTTAGGGTTTAGGGTTTAGGGTTTAGGGTTTAGGGTTTAGGGTTTAGGGTTTAGGGTTTAGGGTTTAGGGTTTAGGGTTTAGGGTTTAGGGTTTAGGGTTTAGGGTTTAGGGTTTAGGGTTTAGGGTTTAGGGTTTAGGGTTTAGGGTTTAGGGTTTAGGGTTTAGGGTTTAGGGTTTAGGGTTTAGGGTTTAGGGTTTAGGGTTTAGGGTTTAGGGTTTAGGGTTTAGGGTTTAGGGTTTAGGGTTTAGGGTTTAGGGTTTAGGGTTTAGGGTTTAGGGTTTAGGGTTTAGGGTTTAGGGTTTAGGGTTTAGGGTTTAGGGTTTAGGGTTTAGGGTTTAGGGTTTAGGGTTTAGGGTTTAGGGTTTAGGGTTTAGGGTTTAGGGTTTAGGGTTTAGGGTTTAGGGTTTAGGGTTTAGGGTTTAGGGTTTAGGGTTTAGGGTTTAGGGTTTAGGGTTTAGGGTTTAGGGTTTAGGGTTTAGGGTTTAGGGTTTAGGGTTTAGGGTTTAGGGTTTAGGGTTTAGGGTTTAGGGTTTAGGGTTTAGGGTTTAGGGTTTAGGGTTTAGGGTTTAGGGTTTAGGGTTTAGGGTTTAGGGTTTAGGGTTTAGGGTTTAGGGTTTAGGGTTTAGGGTTTAGGGTTTAGGGTTTAGGGTTTAGGGTTTAGGGTTTAGGGTTTAGGGTTTAGGGTTTAGGGTTTAGGGTTTAGGGTTTAGGGTTTAGGGTTTAGGGTTTAGGGTTTAGGGTTTAGGGTTTAGGGTTTAGGGTTTAGGGTTTAGGGTTTAGGGTTTAGGGTTTAGGGTTTAGGGTTTAGGGTTTAGGGTTTAGGGTTTAGGGTTTAGGGTTTAGGGTTTAGGGTTTAGGGTTTAGGGTTTAGGGTTTAGGGTTTAGGGTTTAGGGTTTAGGGTTTAGGGTTTAGGGTTTAGGGTTTAGGGTTTAGGGTTTAGGGTTTAGGGTTTAGGGTTTAGGGTTTAGGGTTTAGGGTTTAGGGTTTAGGGTTTAGGGTTTAGGGTTTAGGGTTTAGGGTTTAGGGTTTAGGGTTTAGGGTTTAGGGTTTAGGGTTTAGGGTTTAGGGTTTAGGGTTTAGGGTTTAGGGTTTAGGGTTTAGGGTTTAGGGTTTAGGGTTTAGGGTTTAGGGTTTAGGGTTTAGGGTTTAGGGTTTAGGGTTTAGGGTTTAGGGTTTAGGGTTTAGGGTTTAGGGTTTAGGGTTTAGGGTTTAGGGTTTAGGGTTTAGGGTTTAGGGTTTAGGGTTTAGGGTTTAGGGTTTAGGGTTTAGGGTTTAGGGTTTAGGGTTTAGGGTTTAGGGTTTAGGGTTTAGGGTTTAGGGTTTAGGGTTTAGGGTTTAGGGTTTAGGGTTTAGGGTTTAGGGTTTAGGGTTTAGGGTTTAGGGTTTAGGGTTTAGGGTTTAGGGTTTAGGGTTTAGGGTTTAGGGTTTAGGGTTTAGGGTTTAGGGTTTAGGGTTTAGGGTTTAGGGTTTAGGGTTTAGGGTTTAGGGTTTAGGGTTTAGGGTTTAGGGTTTAGGGTTTAGGGTTTAGGGTTTAGGGTTTAGGGTTTAGGGTTTAGGGTTTAGGGTTTAGGGTTTAGGGTTTAGGGTTTAGGGTTTAGGGTTTAGGGTTTAGGGTTTAGGGTTTAGGGTTTAGGGTTTAGGGTTTAGGGTTTAGGGTTTAGGGTTTAGGGTTTAGGGTTTAGGGTTTAGGGTTTAGGGTTTAGGGTTTAGGGTTTAGGGTTTAGGGTTTAGGGTTTAGGGTTTAGGGTTTAGGGTTTAGGGTTTAGGGTTTAGGGTTTAGGGTTTAGGGTTTAGGGTTTAGGGTTTAGGGTTTAGGGTTTAGGGTTTAGGGTTTAGGGTTTAGGGTTTAGGGTTTAGGGTTTAGGGTTTAGGGTTTAGGGTTTAGGGTTTAGGGTTTAGGGTTTAGGGTTTAGGGTTTAGGGTTTAGGGTTTAGGGTTTAGGGTTTAGGGTTTAGGGTTTAGGGTTTAGGGTTTAGGGTTTAGGGTTTAGGGTTTAGGGTTTAGGGTTTAGGGTTTAGGGTTTAGGGTTTAGGGTTTAGGGTTTAGGGTTTAGGGTTTAGGGTTTAGGGTTTAGGGTTTAGGGTTTAGGGTTTAGGGTTTAGGGTTTAGGGTTTAGGGTTTAGGGTTTAGGGTTTAGGGTTTAGGGTTTAGGGTTTAGGGTTTAGGGTTTAGGGTTTAGGGTTTAGGGTTTAGGGTTTAGGGTTTAGGGTTTAGGGTTTAGGGTTTAGGGTTTAGGGTTTAGGGTTTAGGGTTTAGGGTTTAGGGTTTAGGGTTTAGGGTTTAGGGTTTAGGGTTTAGGGTTTAGGGTTTAGGGTTTAGGGTTTAGGGTTTAGGGTTTAGGGTTTAGGGTTTAGGGTTTAGGGTTTAGGGTTTAGGGTTTAGGGTTTAGGGTTTAGGGTTTAGGGTTTAGGGTTTAGGGTTTAGGGTTTAGGGTTTAGGGTTTAGGGTTTAGGGTTTAGGGTTTAGGGTTTAGGGTTTAGGGTTTAGGGTTTAGGGTTTAGGGTTTAGGGTTTAGGGTTTAGGGTTTAGGGTTTAGGGTTTAGGGTTTAGGGTTTAGGGTTTAGGGTTTAGGGTTTAGGGTTTAGGGTTTAGGGTTTAGGGTTTAGGGTTTAGGGTTTAGGGTTTAGGGTTTAGGGTTTAGGGTTTAGGGTTTAGGGTTTAGGGTTTAGGGTTTAGGGTTTAGGGTTTAGGGTTTAGGGTTTAGGGTTTAGGGTTTAGGGTTTAGGGTTTAGGGTTTAGGGTTTAGGGTTTAGGGTTTAGGGTTTAGGGTTTAGGGTTTAGGGTTTAGGGTTTAGGGTTTAGGGTTTAGGGTTTAGGGTTTAGGGTTTAGGGTTTAGGGTTTAGGGTTTAGGGTTTAGGGTTTAGGGTTTAGGGTTTAGGGTTTAGGGTTTAGGGTTTAGGGTTTAGGGTTTAGGGTTTAGGGTTTAGGGTTTAGGGTTTAGGGTTTAGGGTTTAGGGTTTAGGGTTTAGGGTTTAGGGTTTAGGGTTTAGGGTTTAGGGTTTAGGGTTTAGGGTTTAGGGTTTAGGGTTTAGGGTTTAGGGTTTAGGGTTTAGGGTTTAGGGTTTAGGGTTTAGGGTTTAGGGTTTAGGGTTTAGGGTTAGGGTTTAGGGTTTAGGGTTTAGGGTTTAGGGTTTAGGGTTTAGGGTTTAGGGTTTAGGGTTTAGGGTTTAGGGTTTAGGGTTTAGGGTTTAGGGTTTAGGGTTTAGGGTTTAGGGTTTAGGGTTTAGGGTTTAGGGTTTAGGGTTTAGGGTTTAGGGTTTAGGGTTTAGGGTTTAGGGTTTAGGGTTTAGGGTTTAGGGTTTAGGGTTTAGGGTTTAGGGTTTAGGGTTTAGGGTTTAGGGTTTAGGGTTTAGGGTTTAGGGTTTAGGGTTTAGGGTTTAGGGTTTAGGGTTTAGGGTTTAGGGTTTAGGGTTTAGGGTTTAGGGTTTAGGGTTTAGGGTTTAGGGTTTAGGGTTTAGGGTTTAGGGTTTAGGGTTTAGGGTTTAGGGTTTAGGGTTTAGGGTTTAGGGTTTAGGGTTTAGGGTTTAGGGTTTAGGGTTTAGGGTTTAGGGTTTAGGGTTTAGGGTTTAGGGTTTAGGGTTTAGGGTTTAGGGTTTAGGGTTTAGGGTTTAGGGTTTAGGGTTTAGGGTTTAGGGTTTAGGGTTTAGGGTTTAGGGTTTAGGGTTTAGGGTTTAGGGTTTAGGGTTTAGGGTTTAGGGTTTAGGGTTTAGGGTTTAGGGTTTAGGGTTTAGGGTTTAGGGTTTAGGGTTTAGGGTTTAGGGTTTAGGGTTTAGGGTTTAGGGTTTAGGGTTTAGGGTTTAGGGTTTAGGGTTTAGGGTTTAGGGTTTAGGGTTTAGGGTTTAGGGTTTAGGGTTTAGGGTTTAGGGTTTAGGGTTTAGGGTTTAGGGTTTAGGGTTTAGGGTTTAGGGTTTAGGGTTTAGGGTTTAGGGTTTAGGGTTTAGGGTTTAGGGTTTAGGGTTTAGGGTTTAGGGTTTAGGGTTTAGGGTTTAGGGTTTAGGGTTTAGGGTTTAGGGTTTAGGGTTTAGGGTTTAGGGTTTAGGGTTTAGGGTTTAGGGTTTAGGGTTTAGGGTTTAGGGTTTAGGGTTTAGGGTTTAGGGTTTAGGGTTTAGGGTTTAGGGTTTAGGGTTTAGGGTTTAGGGTTTAGGGTTTAGGGTTTAGGGTTTAGGGTTTAGGGTTTAGGGTTTAGGGTTTAGGGTTTAGGGTTTAGGGTTTAGGGTTTAGGGTTTAGGGTTTAGGGTTTAGGGTTTAGGGTTTAGGGTTTAGGGTTTAGGGTTTAGGGTTTAGGGTTTAGGGTTTAGGGTTTAGGGTTTAGGGTTTAGGGTTTAGGGTTTAGGGTTTAGGGTTTAGGGTTTAGGGTTTAGGGTTAGGGTTTAGGGTTTAGGGTTTAGGGTTTAGGGTTTAGGGTTTAGGGTTTAGGGTTTAGGGTTTAGGGTTTAGGGTTTAGGGTTTAGGGTTTAGGGTTTAGGGTTTAGGGTTTAGGGTTTAGGGTTTAGGGTTTAGGGTTTAGGGTTTAGGGTTTAGGGTTTAGGGTTTAGGGTTTAGGGTTTAGGGTTTAGGGTTTAGGGTTTAGGGTTTAGGGTTTAGGGTTTAGGGTTTAGGGTTTAGGGTTTAGGGTTTAGGGTTTAGGGTTTAGGGTTTAGGGTTTAGGGTTTAGGGTTTAGGGTTTAGGGTTTAGGGTTTAGGGTTTAGGGTTTAGGGTTTAGGGTTTAGGGTTTAGGGTTTAGGGTTTAGGGTTTAGGGTTTAGGGTTTAGGGTTTAGGGTTTAGGGTTTAGGGTTTAGGGTTTAGGGTTTAGGGTTTAGGGTTTAGGGTTTAGGGTTTAGGGTTTAGGGTTTAGGGTTTAGGGTTTAGGGTTTAGGGTTTAGGGTTTAGGGTTTAGGGTTTAGGGTTTAGGGTTTAGGGTTTAGGGTTTAGGGTTTAGGGTTTAGGGTTTAGGGTTTAGGGTTTAGGGTTTAGGGTTTAGGGTTTAGGGTTTAGGGTTTAGGGTTTAGGGTTTAGGGTTTAGGGTTTAGGGTTTAGGGTTTAGGGTTTAGGGTTTAGGGTTTAGGGTTTAGGGTTTAGGGTTTAGGGTTTAGGGTTTAGGGTTTAGGGTTTAGGGTTTAGGGTTTAGGGTTTAGGGTTTAGGGTTTAGGGTTTAGGGTTTAGGGTTTAGGGTTTAGGGTTTAGGGTTTAGGGTTTAGGGTTTAGGGTTTAGGGTTTAGGGTTTAGGGTTTAGGGTTTAGGGTTTAGGGTTTAGGGTTTAGGGTTTAGGGTTTAGGGTTTAGGGTTTAGGGTTTAGGGTTTAGGGTTTAGGGTTTAGGGTTTAGGGTTTAGGGTTTAGGGTTTAGGGTTTAGGGTTTAGGGTTTAGGGTTTAGGGTTTAGGGTTTAGGGTTTAGGGTTTAGGGTTTAGGGTTTAGGGTTTAGGGTTTAGGGTTTAGGGTTTAGGGTTTAGGGTTTAGGGTTTAGGGTTTAGGGTTTAGGGTTTAGGGTTTAGGGTTTAGGGTTTAGGGTTTAGGGTTTAGGGTTTAGGGTTTAGGGTTTAGGGTTTAGGGTTTAGGGTTTAGGGTTTAGGGTTTAGGGTTTAGGGTTTAGGGTTTAGGGTTTAGGGTTTAGGGTTTAGGGTTTAGGGTTTAGGGTTTAGGGTTTAGGGTTTAGGGTTTAGGGTTTAGGGTTTAGGGTTTAGGGTTTAGGGTTTAGGGTTTAGGGTTTAGGGTTTAGGGTTTAGGGTTTAGGGTTTAGGGTTTAGGGTTTAGGGTTTAGGGTTTAGGGTTTAGGGTTTAGGGTTTAGGGTTTAGGGTTTAGGGTTTAGGGTTTAGGGTTTAGGGTTTAGGGTTTAGGGTTTAGGGTTTAGGGTTTAGGGTTTAGGGTT
>JAOWLH010000046.1:3030000-3037500 GCA_027405865.1 Salix purpurea | reverse complement strand
ACCCTAAACCCTAAACCCTAAACCCTAAACCCTAAACCCTAAACCCTAAACCCTAAACCCTAAACCCTAAACCCTAAACCCTAAACCCTAAACCCTAAACCCTAAACCCTAAACCCTAAACCCTAAACCCTAAACCCTAAACCCTAAACCCTAAACCCTAAACCCTAAACCCTAAACCCTAAACCCTAAACCCTAAACCCTAAACCCTAAACCCTAAACCCTAAACCCTAAACCCTAAACCCTAAACCCTAAACCCTAAACCCTAAACCCTAAACCCTAAACCCTAAACCCTAAACCCTAAACCCTAAACCCTAAACCCTAAACCCTAAACCCTAAACCCTAAACCCTAAACCCTAAACCCTAAACCCTAAACCCTAAACCCTAAACCCTAAACCCTAAACCCTAAACCCTAAACCCTAAACCCTAAACCCTAAACCCTAAACCCTAAACCCTAAACCCTAAACCCTAAACCCTAAACCCTAAACCCTAAACCCTAAACCCTAAACCCTAAACCCTAAACCCTAAACCCTAAACCCTAAACCCTAAACCCTAAACCCTAAACCCTAAACCCTAAACCCTAAACCCTAAACCCTAAACCCTAAACCCTAAACCCTAAACCCTAAACCCTAAACCCTAAACCCTAAACCCTAAACCCTAAACCCTAAACCCTAAACCCTAAACCCTAAACCCTAAACCCTAAACCCTAAACCCTAAACCCTAAACCCTAAACCCTAAACCCTAAACCCTAAACCCTAAACCCTAAACCCTAAACCCTAAACCCTAAACCCTAAACCCTAAACCCTAAACCCTAAACCCTAAACCCTAAACCCTAAACCCTAAACCCTAAACCCTAAACCCTAAACCCTAAACCCTAAACCCTAAACCCTAAACCCTAAACCCTAAACCCTAAACCCTAAACCCTAAACCCTAAACCCTAAACCCTAAACCCTAAACCCTAAACCCTAAACCCTAAACCCTAAACCCTAAACCCTAAACCCTAAACCCTAAACCCTAAACCCTAAACCCTAAACCCTAAACCCTAAACCCTAAACCCTAAACCCTAAACCCTAAACCCTAAACCCTAAACCCTAAACCCTAAACCCTAAACCCTAAACCCTAAACCCTAAACCCTAAACCCTAAACCCTAAACCCTAAACCCTAAACCCTAAACCCTAAACCCTAAACCCTAAACCCTAAACCCTAAACCCTAAACCCTAAACCCTAAACCCTAAACCCTAAACCCTAAACCCTAAACCCTAAACCCTAAACCCTAAACCCTAAACCCTAAACCCTAAACCCTAAACCCTAAACCCTAAACCCTAAACCCTAAACCCTAAACCCTAAACCCTAAACCCTAAACCCTAAACCCTAAACCCTAAACCCTAAACCCTAAACCCTAAACCCTAAACCCTAAACCCTAAACCCTAAACCCTAAACCCTAAACCCTAAACCCTAAACCCTAAACCCTAAACCCTAAACCCTAAACCCTAAACCCTAAACCCTAAACCCTAAACCCTAAACCCTAAACCCTAAACCCTAAACCCTAAACCCTAAACCCTAAACCCTAAACCCTAAACCCTAAACCCTAAACCCTAAACCCTAAACCCTAAACCCTAAACCCTAAACCCTAAACCCTAAACCCTAAACCCTAAACCCTAAACCCTAAACCCTAAACCCTAAACCCTAAACCCTAAACCCTAAACCCTAAACCCTAAACCCTAAACCCTAAACCCTAAACCCTAAACCCTAAACCCTAAACCCTAAACCCTAAACCCTAAACCCTAAACCCTAAACCCTAAACCCTAAACCCTAAACCCTAAACCCTAAACCCTAAACCCTAAACCCTAAACCCTAAACCCTAAACCCTAAACCCTAAACCCTAAACCCTAAACCCTAAACCCTAAACCCTAAACCCTAAACCCTAAACCCTAAACCCTAAACCCTAAACCCTAAACCCTAAACCCTAAACCCTAAACCCTAAACCCTAAACCCTAAACCCTAAACCCTAAACCCTAAACCCTAAACCCTAAACCCTAAACCCTAAACCCTAAACCCTAAACCCTAAACCCTAAACCCTAAACCCTAAACCCTAAACCCTAAACCCTAAACCCTAAACCCTAAACCCTAAACCCTAAACCCTAAACCCTAAACCCTAAACCCTAAACCCTAAACCCTAAACCCTAAACCCTAAACCCTAAACCCTAAACCCTAAACCCTAAACCCTAAACCCTAAACCCTAAACCCTAAACCCTAAACCCTAAACCCTAAACCCTAAACCCTAAACCCTAAACCCTAAACCCTAAACCCTAAACCCTAAACCCTAAACCCTAAACCCTAAACCCTAAACCCTAAACCCTAAACCCTAAACCCTAAACCCTAAACCCTAAACCCTAAACCCTAAACCCTAAACCCTAAACCCTAAACCCTAAACCCTAAACCCTAAACCCTAAACCCTAAACCCTAAACCCTAAACCCTAAACCCTAAACCCTAAACCCTAAACCCTAAACCCTAAACCCTAAACCCTAAACCCTAAACCCTAAACCCTAAACCCTAAACCCTAAACCCTAAACCCTAAACCCTAAACCCTAAACCCTAAACCCTAAACCCTAAACCCTAAACCCTAAACCCTAAACCCTAAACCCTAAACCCTAAACCCTAAACCCTAAACCCTAAACCCTAAACCCTAAACCCTAAACCCTAAACCCTAAACCCTAAACCCTAAACCCTAAACCCTAAACCCTAAACCCTAAACCCTAAACCCTAAACCCTAAACCCTAAACCCTAAACCCTAAACCCTAAACCCTAAACCCTAAACCCTAAACCCTAAACCCTAAACCCTAAACCCTAAACCCTAAACCCTAAACCCTAAACCCTAAACCCTAAACCCTAAACCCTAAACCCTAAACCCTAAACCCTAAACCCTAAACCCTAAACCCTAAACCCTAAACCCTAAACCCTAAACCCTAAACCCTAAACCCTAAACCCTAAACCCTAAACCCTAAACCCTAAACCCTAAACCCTAAACCCTAAACCCTAAACCCTAAACCCTAAACCCTAAACCCTAAACCCTAAACCCTAAACCCTAAACCCTAAACCCTAAACCCTAAACCCTAAACCCTAAACCCTAAACCCTAAACCCTAAACCCTAAACCCTAAACCCTAAACCCTAAACCCTAAACCCTAAACCCTAAACCCTAAACCCTAAACCCTAAACCCTAAACCCTAAACCCTAAACCCTAAACCCTAAACCCTAAACCCTAAACCCTAAACCCTAAACCCTAAACCCTAAACCCTAAACCCTAAACCCTAAACCCTAAACCCTAAACCCTAAACCCTAAACCCTAAACCCTAAACCCTAAACCCTAAACCCTAAACCCTAAACCCTAAACCCTAAACCCTAAACCCTAAACCCTAAACCCTAAACCCTAAACCCTAAACCCTAAACCCTAAACCCTAAACCCTAAACCCTAAACCCTAAACCCTAAACCCTAAACCCTAAACCCTAAACCCTAAACCCTAAACCCTAAACCCTAAACCCTAAACCCTAAACCCTAAACCCTAAACCCTAAACCCTAAACCCTAAACCCTAAACCCTAAACCCTAAACCCTAAACCCTAAACCCTAAACCCTAAACCCTAAACCCTAAACCCTAAACCCTAAACCCTAAACCCTAAACCCTAAACCCTAAACCCTAAACCCTAAACCCTAAACCCTAAACCCTAAACCCTAAACCCTAAACCCTAAACCCTAAACCCTAAACCCTAAACCCTAAACCCTAAACCCTAAACCCTAAACCCTAAACCCTAAACCCTAAACCCTAAACCCTAAACCCTAAACCCTAAACCCTAAACCCTAAACCCTAAACCCTAAACCCTAAACCCTAAACCCTAAACCCTAAACCCTAAACCCTAAACCCTAAACCCTAAACCCTAAACCCTAAACCCTAAACCCTAAACCCTAAACCCTAAACCCTAAACCCTAAACCCTAAACCCTAAACCCTAAACCCTAAACCCTAAACCCTAAACCCTAAACCCTAAACCCTAAACCCTAAACCCTAAACCCTAAACCCTAAACCCTAAACCCTAAACCCTAAACCCTAAACCCTAAACCCTAAACCCTAAACCCTAAACCCTAAACCCTAAACCCTAAACCCTAAACCCTAAACCCTAAACCCTAAACCCTAAACCCTAAACCCTAAACCCTAAACCCTAAACCCTAAACCCTAAACCCTAAACCCTAAACCCTAAACCCTAAACCCTAAACCCTAAACCCTAAACCCTAAACCCTAAACCCTAAACCCTAAACCCTAAACCCTAAACCCTAAACCCTAAACCCTAAACCCTAAACCCTAAACCCTAAACCCTAAACCCTAAACCCTAAACCCTAAACCCTAAACCCTAAACCCTAAACCCTAAACCCTAAACCCTAAACCCTAAACCCTAAACCCTAAACCCTAAACCCTAAACCCTAAACCCTAAACCCTAAACCCTAAACCCTAAACCCTAAACCCTAAACCCTAAACCCTAAACCCTAAACCCTAAACCCTAAACCCTAAACCCTAAACCCTAAACCCTAAACCCTAAACCCTAAACCCTAAACCCTAAACCCTAAACCCTAAACCCTAAACCCTAAACCCTAAACCCTAAACCCTAAACCCTAAACCCTAAACCCTAAACCCTAAACCCTAAACCCTAAACCCTAAACCCTAAACCCTAAACCCTAAACCCTAAACCCTAAACCCTAAACCCTAAACCCTAAACCCTAAACCCTAAACCCTAAACCCTAAACCCTAAACCCTAAACCCTAAACCCTAAACCCTAAACCCTAAACCCTAAACCCTAAACCCTAAACCCTAAACCCTAAACCCTAAACCCTAAACCCTAAACCCTAAACCCTAAACCCTAAACCCTAAACCCTAAACCCTAAACCCTAAACCCTAAACCCTAAACCCTAAACCCTAAACCCTAAACCCTAAACCCTAAACCCTAAACCCTAAACCCTAAACCCTAAACCCTAAACCCTAAACCCTAAACCCTAAACCCTAAACCCTAAACCCTAAACCCTAAACCCTAAACCCTAAACCCTAAACCCTAAACCCTAAACCCTAAACCCTAAACCCTAAACCCTAAACCCTAAACCCTAAACCCTAAACCCTAAACCCTAAACCCTAAACCCTAAACCCTAAACCCTAAACCCTAAACCCTAAACCCTAAACCCTAAACCCTAAACCCTAAACCCTAAACCCTAAACCCTAAACCCTAAACCCTAAACCCTAAACCCTAAACCCTAAACCCTAAACCCTAAACCCTAAACCCTAAACCCTAAACCCTAAACCCTAAACCCTAAACCCTAAACCCTAAACCCTAAACCCTAAACCCTAAACCCTAAACCCTAAACCCTAAACCCTAAACCCTAAACCCTAAACCCTAAACCCTAAACCCTAAACCCTAAACCCTAAACCCTAAACCCTAAACCCTAAACCCTAAACCCTAAACCCTAAACCCTAAACCCTAAACCCTAAACCCTAAACCCTAAACCCTAAACCCTAAACCCTAAACCCTAAACCCTAAACCCTAAACCCTAAACCCTAAACCCTAAACCCTAAACCCTAAACCCTAAACCCTAAACCTCCTAAACCCTAAACCCTAAACCCTAAACCCTAAACCCTAAACCCTAAACCCTAAACCCTAAACCCTAAACCCTAAACCCTAAACCCTAAACCCTAAACCCTAAACCCTAAACCCTAAACCCTAAACCCTAAACCCTAAACCCTAAACCCTAAACCCTAAACCCTAAACCCTAAACCCTAAACCCTAAACCCTAAACCCTAAACCCTAAACCCTAAACCCTAAACCCTAAACCCTAAACCCTAAACCCTAAACCCTAAACCCTAAACCCTAAACCCTAAACCCTAAACCCTAAACCCTAAACCCTAAACCCTAAACCCTAAACCCTAAACCCTAAACCCTAAACCCTAAACCCTAAACCCTAAACCCTAAACCCTAAACCCTAAACCCTAAACCCTAAACCCTAAACCCTAAACCCTAAACCCTAAACCCTAAACCCTAAACCCTAAACCCTAAACCCTAAACCCTAAACCCTAAACCCTAAACCCTAAACCCTAAACCCTAAACCCTAAACCCTAAACCCTAAACCCTAAACCCTAAACCCTAAACCCTAAACCCTAAACCCTAAACCCTAAACCCTAAACCCTAAACCCTAAACCCTAAACCCTAAACCCTAAACCCTAAACCCTAAACCCTAAACCCTAAACCCTAAACCCTAAACCCTAAACCCTAAACCCTAAACCCTAAACCCTAAACCCTAAACCCTAAACCCTAAACCCTAAACCCTAAACCCTAAACCCTAAACCCTAAACCCTAAACCCTAAACCCTAAACCCTAAACCCTAAACCCTAAACCCTAAACCCTAAACCCTAAACCCTAAACCCTAAACCCTAAACCCTAAACCCTAAACCCTAAACCCTAAACCCTAAACCCTAAACCCTAAACCCTAAACCCTAAACCCTAAACCCTAAACCCTAAACCCTAAACCCTAAACCCTAAACCCTAAACCCTAAACCCTAAACCCTAAACCCTAAACCCTAAACCCTAAACCCTAAACCCTAAACCCTAAACCCTAAACCCTAAACCCTAAACCCTAAACCCTAAACCCTAAACCCTAAACCCTAAACCCTAAACCCTAAACCCTAAACCCTAAACCCTAAACCCTAAACCCTAAACCCTAAACCCTAAACCCTAAACCCTAAACCCTAAACCCTAAACCCTAAACCCTAAACCCTAAACCCTAAACCCTAAACCCTAAACCCTAAACCCTAAACCCTAAACCCTAAACCCTAAACCCTAAACCCTAAACCCTAAACCCTAAACCCTAAACCCTAAACCCTAAACCCTAAACCCTAAACCCTAAACCCTAAACCCTAAACCCTAAACCCTAAACCCTAAACCCTAAACCCTAAACCCTAAACCCTAAACCCTAAACCCTAAACCCTAAACCCTAAACCCTAAACCCTAAACCCTAAACCCTAAACCCTAAACCCTAAACCCTAAACCCTAAACCCTAAACCCTAAACCCTAAACCCTAAACCCTAAACCCTAAACCCTAAACCCTAAACCCTAAACCCTAAACCCTAAACCCTAAACCCTAAACCCTAAACCCTAAACCCTAAACCCTAAACCCTAAACCCTAAACCCTAAACCCTAAACCCTAAACCCTAAACCCTAAACCCTAAACCCTAAACCCTAAACCCTAAACCCTAAACCCTAAACCCTAAACCCTAAACCCTAAACCCTAAACCCTAAACCCTAAACCCTAAACCCTAAACCCTAAACCCTAAACCCTAAACCCTAAACCCTAAACCCTAAACCCTAAACCCTAAACCCTAAACCCTAAACCCTAAACCCTAAACCCTAAACCCTAAACCCTAAACCCTAAACCCTAAACCCTAAACCCTAAACCCTAAACCCTAAACCCTAAA
>JAOWLH010000046.1:3020000-3025000 GCA_027405865.1 Salix purpurea | reverse complement strand
TAAACCCTAAACCCTAAACCCTAAACCCTAAACCCTAAACCCTAAACCCTAAACCCTAAACCCTAAACCCTAAACCCTAAACCCTAAACCCTAAACCCTAAACCCTAAACCCTAAACCCTAAACCCTAAACCCTAAACCCTAAACCCTAAACCCTAAACCCTAAACCCTAAACCCTAAACCCTAAACCCTAAACCCTAAACCCTAAACCCTAAACCCTAAACCCTAAACCCTAAACCCTAAACCCTAAACCCTAAACCCTAAACCCTAAACCCTAAACCCTAAACCCTAAACCCTAAACCCTAAACCCTAAACCCTAAACCCTAAACCCTAAACCCTAAACCCTAAACCCTAAACCCTAAACCCTAAACCCTAAACCCTAAACCCTAAACCCTAAACCCTAAACCCTAAACCCTAAACCCTAAACCCTAAACCCTAAACCCTAAACCCTAAACCCTAAACCCTAAACCCTAAACCCTAAACCCTAAACCCTAAACCCTAAACCCTAAACCCTAAACCCTAAACCCTAAACCCTAAACCCTAAACCCTAAACCCTAAACCCTAAACCCTAAACCCTAAACCCTAAACCCTAAACCCTAAACCCTAAACCCTAAACCCTAAACCCTAAACCCTAAACCCTAAACCCTAAACCCTAAACCCTAAACCCTAAACCCTAAACCCTAAACCCTAAACCCTAAACCCTAAACCCTAAACCCTAAACCCTAAACCCTAAACCCTAAACCCTAAACCCTAAACCCTAAACCCTAAACCCTAAACCCTAAACCCTAAACCCTAAACCCTAAACCCTAAACCCTAAACCCTAAACCCTAAACCCTAAACCCTAAACCCTAAACCCTAAACCCTAAACCCTAAACCCTAAACCCTAAACCCTAAACCCTAAACCCTAAACCCTAAACCCTAAACCCTAAACCCTAAACCCTAAACCCTAAACCCTAAACCCTAAACCCTAAACCCTAAACCCTAAACCCTAAACCCTAAACCCTAAACCCTAAACCCTAAACCCTAAACCCTAAACCCTAAACCCTAAACCCTAAACCCTAAACCCTAAACCCTAAACCCTAAACCCTAAACCCTAAACCCTAAACCCTAAACCCTAAACCCTAAACCCTAAACCCTAAACCCTAAACCCTAAACCCTAAACCCTAAACCCTAAACCCTAAACCCTAAACCCTAAACCCTAAACCCTAAACCCTAAACCCTAAACCCTAAACCCTAAACCCTAAACCCTAAACCCTAAACCCTAAACCCTAAACCCTAAACCCTAAACCCTAAACCCTAAACCCTAAACCCTAAACCCTAAACCCTAAACCCTAAACCCTAAACCCTAAACCCTAAACCCTAAACCCTAAACCCTAAACCCTAAACCCTAAACCCTAAACCCTAAACCCTAAACCCTAAACCCTAAACCCTAAACCCTAAACCCTAAACCCTAAACCCTAAACCCTAAACCCTAAACCCTAAACCCTAAACCCTAAACCCTAAACCCTAAACCCTAAACCCTAAACCCTAAACCCTAAACCCTAAACCCTAAACCCTAAACCCTAAACCCTAAACCCTAAACCCTAAACCCTAAACCCTAAACCCTAAACCCTAAACCCTAAACCCTAAACCCTAAACCCTAAACCCTAAACCCTAAACCCTAAACCCTAAACCCTAAACCCTAAACCCTAAACCCTAAACCCTAAACCCTAAACCCTAAACCCTAAACCCTAAACCCTAAACCCTAAACCCTAAACCCTAAACCCTAAACCCTAAACCCTAAACCCTAAACCCTAAACCCTAAACCCTAAACCCTAAACCCTAAACCCTAAACCCTAAACCCTAAACCCTAAACCCTAAACCCTAAACCCTAAACCCTAAACCCTAAACCCTAAACCCTAAACCCTAAACCCTAAACCCTAAACCCTAAACCCTAAACCCTAAACCCTAAACCCTAAACCCTAAACCCTAAACCCTAAACCCTAAACCCTAAACCCTAAACCCTAAACCCTAAACCCTAAACCCTAAACCCTAAACCCTAAACCCTAAACCCTAAACCCTAAACCCTAAACCCTAAACCCTAAACCCTAAACCCTAAACCCTAAACCCTAAACCCTAAACCCTAAACCCTAAACCCTAAACCCTAAACCCTAAACCCTAAACCCTAAACCCTAAACCCTAAACCCTAAACCCTAAACCCTAAACCCTAAACCCTAAACCCTAAACCCTAAACCCTAAACCCTAAACCCTAAACCCTAAACCCTAAACCCTAAACCCTAAACCCTAAACCCTAAACCCTAAACCCTAAACCCTAAACCCTAAACCCTAAACCCTAAACCCTAAACCCTAAACCCTAAACCCTAAACCCTAAACCCTAAACCCTAAACCCTAAACCCTAAACCCTAAACCCTAAACCCTAAACCCTAAACCCTAAACCCTAAACCCTAAACCCTAAACCCTAAACCCTAAACCCTAAACCCTAAACCCTAAACCCTAAACCCTAAACCCTAAACCCTAAACCCTAAACCCTAAACCCTAAACCCTAAACCCTAAACCCTAAACCCTAAACCCTAAACCCTAAACCCTAAACCCTAAACCCTAAACCCTAAACCCTAAACCCTAAACCCTAAACCCTAAACCCTAAACCCTAAACCCTAAACCCTAAACCCTAAACCCTAAACCCTAAACCCTAAACCCTAAACCCTAAACCCTAAACCCTAAACCCTAAACCCTAAACCCTAAACCCTAAACCCTAAACCCTAAACCCTAAACCCTAAACCCTAAACCCTAAACCCTAAACCCTAAACCCTAAACCCTAAACCCTAAACCCTAAACCCTAAACCCTAAACCCTAAACCCTAAACCCTAAACCCTAAACCCTAAACCCTAAACCCTAAACCCTAAACCCTAAACCCTAAACCCTAAACCCTAAACCCTAAACCCTAAACCCTAAACCCTAAACCCTAAACCCTAAACCCTAAACCCTAAACCCTAAACCCTAAACCCTAAACCCTAAACCCTAAACCCTAAACCCTAAACCCTAAACCCTAAACCCTAAACCCTAAACCCTAAACCCTAAACCCTAAACCCTAAACCCTAAACCCTAAACCCTAAACCCTAAACCCTAAACCCTAAACCCTAAACCCTAAACCCTAAACCCTAAACCCTAAACCCTAAACCCTAAACCCTAAACCCTAAACCCTAAACCCTAAACCCTAAACCCTAAACCCTAAACCCTAAACCCTAAACCCTAAACCCTAAACCCTAAACCCTAAACCCTAAACCCTAAACCCTAAACCCTAAACCCTAAACCCTAAACCCTAAACCCTAAACCCTAAACCCTAAACCCTAAACCCTAAACCCTAAACCCTAAACCCTAAACCCTAAACCCTAAACCCTAAACCCTAAACCCTAAACCCTAAACCCTAAACCCTAAACCCTAAACCCTAAACCCTAAACCCTAAACCCTAAACCCTAAACCCTAAACCCTAAACCCTAAACCCTAAACCCTAAACCCTAAACCCTAAACCCTAAACCCTAAACCCTAAACCCTAAACCCTAAACCCTAAACCCTAAACCCTAAACCCTAAACCCTAAACCCTAAACCCTAAACCCTAAACCCTAAACCCTAAACCCTAAACCCTAAACCCTAAACCCTAAACCCTAAACCCTAAACCCTAAACCCTAAACCCTAAACCCTAAACCCTAAACCCTAAACCCTAAACCCTAAACCCTAAACCCTAAACCCTAAACCCTAAACCCTAAACCCTAAACCCTAAACCCTAAACCCTAAACCCTAAACCCTAAACCCTAAACCCTAAACCCTAAACCCTAAACCCTAAACCCTAAACCCTAAACCCTAAACCCTAAACCCTAAACCCTAAACCCTAAACCCTAAACCCTAAACCCTAAACCCTAAACCCTAAACCCTAAACCCTAAACCCTAAACCCTAAACCCTAAACCCTAAACCCTAAACCCTAAACCCTAAACCCTAAACCCTAAACCCTAAACCCTAAACCCTAAACCCTAAACCCTAAACCCTAAACCCTAAACCCTAAACCCTAAACCCTAAACCCTAAACCCTAAACCCTAAACCCTAAACCCTAAACCCTAAACCCTAAACCCTAAACCCTAAACCCTAAACCCTAAACCCTAAACCCTAAACCCTAAACCCTAAACCCTAAACCCTAAACCCTAAACCCTAAACCCTAAACCCTAAACCCTAAACCCTAAACCCTAAACCCTAAACCCTAAACCCTAAACCCTAAACCCTAAACCCTAAACCCTAAACCCTAAACCCTAAACCCTAAACCCTAAACCCTAAACCCTAAACCCTAAACCCTAAACCCTAAACCCTAAACCCTAAACCCTAAACCCTAAACCCTAAACCCTAAACCCTAAACCCTAAACCCTAAACCCTAAACCCTAAACCCTAAACCCTAAACCCTAAACCCTAAACCCTAAACCCTAAACCCTAAACCCTAAACCCTAAACCCTAAACCCTAAACCCTAAACCCTAAACCCTAAACCCTAAACCCTAAACCCTAAACCCTAAACCCTAAACCCTAAACCCTAAACCCTAAACCCTAAACCCTAAACCCTAAACCCTAAACCCTAAACCCTAAACCCTAAACCCTAAACCCTAAACCCTAAACCCTAAACCCTAAACCCTAAACCCTAAACCCTAAACCCTAAACCCTAAACCCTAAACCCTAAACCCTAAACCCTAAACCCTAAACCCTAAACCCTAAACCCTAAACCCTAAACCCTAAACCCTAAACCCTAAACCCTAAACCCTAAACCCTAAACCCTAAACCCTAAACCCTAAACCCTAAACCCTAAACCCTAAACCCTAAACCCTAAACCCTAAACCCTAAACCCTAAACCCTAAACCCTAAACCCTAAACCCTAAACCCTAAACCCTAAACCCTAAACCCTAAACCCTAAACCCTAAACCCTAAACCCTAAACCCTAAACCCTAAACCCTAAACCCTAAACCCTA